>JAZHYW010016827.1:0-11640 GCA_037355805.1 Ixodes ricinus | reverse complement strand
GCAGGCAGAGGATAAGCTAGCAAGTTAGTTGCCAAATGGGCCAAATAACCGTGGGGAACCGAATTAGAGTCGTCCCCTCCCCCAAAACTGAATAGAGCACCCTCGCTTCTGACCTGAGCACGGAGGGGTCTTTCTCCTTCTCGAAGATGCAGGTCTGGTTCCCGATGACCACCCGGCAGCGGTCCACCTCTTCCTTCATGTAGGTCGTGTAGGAGGCGCCATCTATGGACAGCAGCAGTCGGTCGTCGCTCAGCCGGTGGGCCTCAACCTTCCGCCCGGACCCGTTCATGCACAGGAAGTATGTGGTGGGGCCGCACTGGGACACCTGCACGACGCGGCCAAGTGGCCGGAGAGTAAGGGAACTGGCCGTCTCCTTGGTACTTTACCAAGGCGTTCCGAATGCGCGGCACCTTTACGGCCCCTTCGTGCTTCCTCTTTTGAGGGTGCAGCGAAGAGGTCACTACAGGCCACACTGCGAGGGTTTCGGAAACATGTAACGTCCGACATATAGCTATAACGATGCAAACTTTGACTCCAACCAGCTTTTCTCCTCACCTTCCCTTCTTCGCTGCTCGGTCTGTGAGGGTCCAGTTTTGGGTTTAGAGGAGGGCGATTGTTTTCCCTCTTTCTTTCACAATGTTTTGTCGCTTCGTAGCATTTCCTATTAAGCATATTTCAAGCCAAACAAATCTTTAGCTGTGTTAGAAAGTCTGCACGTTCGTGTTGTTATTGCTTCGTGCAGTCTCGGGGTCGAGTTACGTCTAGTAATCTCCGCCGGCTCATTTGCGCCCCGACTTTCTGTTCACACGAGGACACCGTGTGACACTGCGACGCCGCAATGTCGTGTCGTGTCGTGCGACGACCATTACACCAACGATGTCAATAGTGTGACGTCAACGTTGAGACAAGTTGCCGTGGATACAAAAGCACCAAGAGCTGGCCCTATAGACGCTACGCATCTGAAAGGCTCCTATACCTTCTTCCCCTGGCAAGCAAGGTCGCCGCTATTCACCCACAGTCACTGCCAAGAGGAGAATGACCGGGAAGATCTCCAGTCATTCCACCTCCAGCGCGAGTTTCCTACCTTCGGTAACGCTTTAAGGCCTCACGAGCTTCGCGCATGCCCATGCAGCCAAAGCGCAACGAAGGGCGACGAGCACGTGCTGGAGGCCGAGCATTCAACAGCGATGCTCTGCCACTTTTATCACAAACGTGCAAGGAGGACACTACCTAAAAAGTCAACTTTTAAACCTTTGGCTCAACATGAATGAAAGTCACTGTATATACTGGCAGTTGCAAGGAAGAATGCAGTGCAAAGCTTCATCTGTGTACATTAATTGTGAAAGAAATTATACATAGTCGTTTTAAATCAGGAACACAGAACACAGAACACAAACCTATCGTTAGAAAATAACGTAATACCCAACGTTTTTCTTCACTAGAGTGCAACTGTGAAAACAAAATAGCCAAAAAGTAATTTACATTATGCTAAAACAACGCGCTGAAAAATTAACATGTTTTTTGCCTTTTTTTGTTGTCGACAAAATCTTCACATCTCTTAAAAGGACATCCACAAAGTAAAGAAAAACAACGCCACAGCTGCATTGTCATTAAATTCCAGTTGGAAAAAACAATGAGTGAGCCTTTCCCCTTGTCCCATCGCCAAACGATAGTTTTCCTAAATTGAAATTTATGCCAAAAAGTGGACGGAGGAAAACGCATTCGAAGCGCTCTAACCTCTACCTTTTCTTCAGCAACAGTGGACCGAAAATAATTTATAAAAAAATACTTATGCAGTGTAAACAAATTGAAACTTCCTTGGAATACTCTTTAGATGTTGGTGGATGTAAATATGGCATTTTTCAAAATCAACTTTTTTTTGCAACTTCTTTGAGGGGAAGTGTTACCCCTTATCAATATGTGAGGACATCTTGGCTGCTTGGTCCGTTTAGGCATTGGACATAGAAGATTTGCTATTTTGGCAAAAAACGAGCTAAGGCAGAGCTTGGAAGGTCTCGAAGTCATCTTATGCTTCCTTGATGCACCAACACGCTCCTGGGGTCCAATTTTGGCCGCCGTGAGATCAAATTTGCCTCTCACGAAGCAAGCGAAGATAACGTTCCTAGACAATCCGTTCTACTAAAATGCCATTTGCATAAAAAAAATATGACGCCGTCTGTCAACGAATCTAAAAAAAATGTTGATTGGTTTGCAACAAACTGAGCGCCACGGCGGAGCAAGGTCGAACGCGGGCGGAAATTCTCATTGTCTGCTATTTCACGTTGCAAGCCATTGACAACCCGAGCTTCTTCTGTAAACCTCAAGTTGTTCTGCTGCAGTACACAAGCTGACACCATCCGGTGGGTGAAGCAGTACTGAGGCCAAGCACATCGAAAGTCACGAGACCTTCCTTGCAATATTTGGGAGTTGATGAAATGGCCTCATAAAATTTTACCCATTTTAAATTCTCAAACGAATAAAAAAAATGCATCATTGGCCGATTACGTGCAAACTAAAGCACCATGTCCAATCAGAAGCCGATAATGTTCCCACTCTCACCTTGACCAAAATCAAACCCCTGGAAAGTCTTCGCTCACGTCTCAATCACAAAAACAAATTGCACAGAAAAAAAAAAAATATATATATATATATTTCTCTGGGTTGTTAAAACATTTTTAAATAAATTTATGGCTCACCAGTTTGACGAGACAAATCGATTAATGCGTGAATTTTCGACGAAGTTGCAGGCACACGACAAAAATGTGAAACATTCGGACTTTCTTTGCCAGGCACAGGTAGGCACTCACTGATGTAAACATATTGGAGTACTGCTAGCAATGACCTAGTACCTCTGTTTCACGTTTGCATCACATCGAAACAACTGTACAGAGGAGAAAAGACGCAAGTTACTGACCTGGACAGTATACTTGATGCTCTCGTTGATAAGGTCGACCGTCAGTGAATTGGTCAGTGTCGTGGCCGGAAGAATTTGACCCCTGCAAGGCATTGCGGTGCATTATTGTTTGAACTAGGGTCCCCACATACTTTAACGCCCACATACTTTAACGCAGTGGAGATGAAAGCCCTAGAATACATCTATTCCTGGGAAGGAGATGAAACAAGGCTAAAGCAAATTTTGCACAATCATTAAACACCCTTTTCGCCTCCTCGAGCGCACGCTTTCAGGACGAGAAAGATGCATGACGGTGATTAATTCCTTTGTGTCAAACTGCTATAAAAATTCACTCGAGGTTTGTAAACAAGTAAGCAAACGAGATAAATCACTGAGCCAGATCATTCTGAGAGAGGCCCAACAATTCTGCAGAGAAGCACAAAAGCTCGTTAAATGTTTTGCAAAAAAGTTGCTCACTTTTCAAGGCAGGTCTGGAAGTTGGCGGAAATTCTCGCAGATGGTCCTGTGTGCTACGTGTAGTGCCCCGCAGATCACTGACAACATAGTGTCTGGCTTCCCAGACTGAGAAAAGAAAAAAGAAAACACACACAGATAGAACTTGTTAAGATTCTCAGCAGCAACGAAACACTCAAAGAGAAGACGGACCGAGGGCCAAACACGCCAAACCACAGTCGCACGCTGCCCCCAAAATAAAACAATAAAAAGTAGAAGCGTTTTTTTTTTTTTTTTTGTGAAGCACACGTTTTGTTTAGGTGTTTCAAGTAAAAGCACAAGTTAAAATTGGTTCCCTCTTTGGCATTTTTCGAGGGCGTTCCAAATGCATACCAATTACAACGACTTTGCTCACGTCCGGCCAGTCCACAGTCAGTCGCACGGATGACCGCGCCACACCAAACGGACTGTCCGTGAACTGGCGCCTGAACCGTGGTGCTCAGAACGCTTGTCCGGCTGGTGCGTGTACCACGTCCAAAGAGTGGTCCCTCGATTTCCGCCGGCAATGTCGAAAAAGCGTCGCGACGTCGCTCGGCCCCGCGATTTTGGCGTCGGTGCATGCAGCAGACGTCTGTTTTGCCTGAGTTTGACAGTTCGCGGAAGTTTGGGCGGCCGGCGGTCGGGACGCCAAGATGCCGCCAACGCTCGCGTTCACCCACGCCTTTAGCCGTCACTTTACGACCGACCGCTGGGGTCGCGACGTCCGACGGCGCGACGCTCCCGCTTTCCCGCCGTCACTAGTCAGTTTGGGATTGCTTTCAAAGTACGGGCAGGATGGGATGCCGATCACACTGGCCAGACACACGTTCCGGGTACCGTACTCAAACCCCTAGTCAGCCCCGCCGTGCAATGGCAATCGGCTTCCCGTCGCCAGCGGGCCCGGCGCTCTCGTTTCACAGCCGCGCCTTCCTCCTCCCTTTCACCCTGCTGCGTCTGCCGTCGTCGCTCCTATGCCACTTTGGCGGCATCTCGCAAGCGAGAGCCTCCGTGACGCTTTGCCGCCGCCGGCGCGCGCCGAGGAGAGTCCGCATTTAAAGAGCGGTGGCCAAATTGGCAACACTCCACACCACACGCTCTACCGAGGCTATGCCCCAGGCTCCGGAATGAAAGTGCCACGCGTTCCACGAATCTTTTCTTATAGGTCAATGTCCAGTCAAAGCTGGGCGGGTTTCTCCACCTGAACCCTCTCGGCGATGAGCTTGTCCAGCCAGCCGGTGTCGAAGGAGTTGTTGAGGAAGGCCTCCGTCTCCAGGAGGGTGATCAGGTACTCCACCGTGGTGCGGAAGTCACCTCGGATGGACAGCTCCTTCAGGGCCAGCACCAGGTTCCTGAGACGAACGTGGTGGGGGAGACGGTGAGCGGCAGGGACCGCTTCGTGTGACAGACACAAAAGTGCACAAGCCTCGCAAATGCTGCCGGCGTCGACAAGTTCCTTTCAAAAATCAGACGCACGCGTGCGCCAGAAGTTGAACGGGCGATTTCCGGGCCCCATACAGCTCCCACGCAACTTCCCACAGGCAAAATCTGCCAAAAAATGTGTGCCAAAGGCGAAATGCGCGAGCCTTTTAGTTTGCAATGGGCTCGCTTCGCGTAAGTTAACGAAAGTTGAGGAACCTTCAACGTCTCGAATCTGCACCGACGTTCCGAGCGCAACATTCGCAATCTTAAAACCTCCGGTGCGGGTTGCACCCTCAATTCCAGACATTACTCGCACCTTGTCGTAGACTGGTCCCCTTCCACAACTCGCAACGGTTGCATGCACACGTGCCATAAGGCAAAGTAGGCGCGTGGATGTCATTTGACACCCACGCACTGGCAGGAAGGTCAGGTGCCCTTCCTGCCGGCGCTCTCAACACGAGCCCTCGAACCCGACAGGCGAAGGCGACAGTGCAGACACTCACTCGCGGGCTTCCTCGCGGTCCTCGCCCCACGAGAAGCAGTGGCCGAACTGGGGAGTCGGCGAACTCGTGCAGGCCCCCCGAGGCCCCCACGCTGAAGTAGCCCCAGACGTTCTTGTTGCTGCGGAAGTTGAGCTCCTGCACCGTGCCCGCGCTCGGCTTGAACCCTTCGTCGGGGTTCTCCGAGGTGATGCGGGCCGAGATCACGTGCCCCAGGGGCCGGGGCCGCTGCACGGGCATGTCGAAGTCGATGGGCGATTCCCCCCAGGGGGACTCCCCGTAGAGCAGGCGGATGTCCTTGATGCGGTGCAGGGGCAACCCCATCGCTATCTGCACAGGGGGAGGCAGAGAGACCACAGGAGTGGACGGCGTGTCAGTTTAAAAGAAAATGTACACCATCTTCCCGAGGGGAACCATGGGGTGATGCGGAGCATCGTGTTGTTTCCGAGGAAAGAGTCAGTTGCGTGCTGACGTCGAGAGATGGCGCCACCGACTGCCCTAGCGTTACCCCCTACGCTAGCCTTCGTCGCGGCTCGCGGCAGAGAAACTTGGAACGCTCGCCGTTTATTTTTTTCACACTTGAAGGAGAGGAGACTAGAGGAGGAGAGTTGCGCGTGCGCGCGCGGTGTGAGGAGAAGCGAACGCACGCGCAGTGCACGCAGCTGGTAGAGAGAGCGAGCGGAGAGAGTAACGCGCAGCTGTTGGAGAGAGGGAAGGAGGAGAGTTGCGCGTGCGTAGTGCGAGTGCGGACTACGACGCCGACGCCAAGGCCGCGGGACATAGGCCCGAGCAGAGATGCTCCGCATCTGAAGCAATTTCGGCACCTTCTTAGAACTGTAAGAGTGTGGCAAAAGAGTTGTTAGAGAGAAAGGGACCAGAAAATTCTGTTAAGTTGGACCAAATCAACAGCGGCATCGCTGCTCTTGGAGTCCGGGTAACAAATCTTGAACTCAAAGCGCATGAAATCACCACTATGCAGGAGAATTTGAGCACAGTTGAAGCAACGGTACATAGTATTAAATGTGATTCGGTTTCTTTTCGGGACCACCTGTCTGAAGTAAACAGTGTTGTCGACGACATGGAGAACAGAATGAGACGAAACAACCTAATATTCAAAGGCTTACCCGAAATGGAAAATGAGTCATGGAACGATGCTAAAACCATCGTCACTGGCTTCGCCCGAGAAATGCTTGGCATAGAAATGGGCGAAATTGAAAGAGTTCACCGATTGGGTAGAAAACGACCAGGATCCAGTCGACCGATAATCGTAAAATTCCTGCGCTATCAAAGTAGAGAAGAGGTTCTTAAAAACGGTTTTAAACTGAAGAACGTGTCTCCACAAATCAGGATATCGGAGGACTTTTCTGATAGGGTGCGCATTGCGAGGCAGAATTTGTGGGACTTTGCTGAACAATTTAGGAATAGTGGTACAAAATATAAGATTAGTTACAATAAACTACATTCCGGAACAGCGACATATGTTTACGATGCATCTAGTGACTCAGTTGTTCTGCTTCGTGCGCCCCACCAAGACAGAGTATCAAACAACTGACTCACTGTAAACCAACAACGCCCAAATCGCGCTGTCTCTTTTAACCTTTCTTTTTTTGTCGCAAATTTCCGAAGCATTTTGTCAAAACAGGACGAACTTGAGAACGTCACTTGCTCTAGCCAGCCAGACGTCATTCTTGGAACGGAAACGTGGTTAACTACCGATATAAAAAATGATGAGCTCATTTTAAACAGATCTTACAATATTTTTCGTAAAGATAGACTGCTGGCTAGAGGCGGTGGCGTAATCATCGCTGTCAAAAAACATGTGTCATGCTCGCAAGTAGAATGTTGTTCTGATCTCGAAATTTTGTGGATTCGTATTAAACTGGATTTTCGCTGTGTCATAGTAGGTGTTTGTTATCGTCCACCTCATTTTAATCGCTCAGATTTCAACATTTCATTATACCATGCCCTTGGAACTGTCACCAAAGAATTTCCTTCTGATCACTTCTTTCTTGGTGGCGATTTTAACTATCCCGAAATAAACTGGTCAAAGCTAATGCCGCTCCCTGACTGTGCAAACTCTCGACACTGTACGGAGTTCCTTTCTATAACTGGTGTGTATGGTCTCCAACAAATCATCACCTCGGCAACCCGTCGTGACGCGATATTAGATCTGTTTTTCACTAATAAACCCGAATGTGTGACGTCCGTCACTATCATGGAACATATAAGTGATCATGCTTTGATTCAAATCGAAACATCATTAGGAGTGACGCGCTCCGAAAATACGCCGAAAAAGATATTCGCATTTTCACGAACCAATATTGAAGGACTGACAGTAGCCATAACGAACTTTGAAAGGTATTACATCTCATCAAATTGTGACCGATCCGCAAGTGAAAACTGGGTACTCATTAAAAATACTTTCATAAAACTACTCGAAAAATTTGTTCCAAAAACTTCAGTTCGATGTGATCGTACATCTCCCTGGTTTAATAACAATTTAAAACGTATGTTAAATAAAAAGAAAAGATTATTCGCAAATGCAAAGAAAACAAATAATTTTGTTGTTTGGTTATCGTACCACTCCTTCACAAAATTGTGTAAAAGCGAAGTGAAGAAAGCGAAAAAAGTTTTCTTTTCAGTGACTTTGCCGCAGATCTTATCTACTGACCCCAAGCGATTCTGGAAGATAATAAATCCAAAAGAATCTAGAAATAGCCCAGTGTTCATAAATGACCAAGGTGAAACACTCCGTGATGACCAGGCTGCCGATTCGTTGAATTCATTCTTCGCCAGCATTTTTACGCACGAAATCTTTCCACTCCCCCATACTGCCCACCTTATCATGAAGCGTTGATGCCTCCAATTATTTTCACTCCTGAAGGAATTCTTAAAGCTATCTCTAACTTGTCCTCCAATAGCGCTCCTGGAAACGATGGGATATCGGCCAAATTTCTTAAACTAATTGATCATCCAGCATCCAACATACTCAGCATACTCTTTCAACAAAGTCTGAATTCTGGTGAGGTAGCATACGACTGGCGTTTCTCCCAAGTTAGACCCATCTTCAAATCGGGCAGCAAATCAAATCCATCTAACTACCGTCCCATCTCGTTGACTAGTGTACCCTGCAAGCTCATGGAACATGTACTTTACACTCACATCATTTCGTACCTGGACCATCGCGACTTTTTTTCCCTAACCAGCATGGTTTTAGGAAACATCATTCATGTATCAGTCAACTGTTCGAATTTACCACGGATCTTCACTTTAATAATCATTCTTCAATAGAAACCGACGTTATTTTTATTGATTTTGCGAAAGCTTTCGATACCGTTCCGCACCAACGACTACTTCTTAAACTTTCTCTCCTCCACATCCATCCTTCAGTCATCAGTTGGATAGCTTCGTTTCTAACAGACAGAGAGCAGTCAGTTTCAGTCAACAGTTCTTCATCAGCATCAATCCCAGTAACTTCCGGTGTTCCCCAAGGTAGCGTCCTCGGCCCCCTTCTTTTCCTTATCTATATTAATGATCTTCCTTCCTCAATTAACTCGACTATTCGGCTATTTGCCGATGACTGTGTTGTATACAGAAAAATTACTGACCCAACAGATCATTACATTCTTCAAAACGATCTCGACACCATAAGCTCCTGGTGCACCCATTGGCAGATGAATATTAACCCCGGAAAATGCAAACAAATGACCGTTGCCACCAACTCGATCAGATCATCTCGCGAATATTCATTACTGTCACAACAATTAGAAAGTGTCTCATTATACAAATACTTGGGTGTCCATATTTCTGAAACATTAGCGTGGAATGAACATATCGACAACATAATCGCCAGCTCAACGAGATCATTAGCTTTTTTGAGGCGGAACCTCTATCTGGCCCCTGCTGCGACAAAATTACTCGCCTATAAAACAATAATTCGACCCAAACTTGAATACGCAAGCGTTGTGTGGAATCCACATCAAAATTATCTAATATCAAACCTAGAATCAATTCAAAACAAAGCCACCCGGTTCATCCTAAACGATTATTCTCCAGAAAGTAGTGTCTCCGCCTTAAAATCAAGACTTGGTCTCGCTTCATTAGCCACACGACGCAAAATTAACCGCATGTGTTTCTTCCATCAAGTTTACCATAGTAATTCACAGTTCAGAAATATTTATTGTCAAAAAGCCCATTATATTTCTTCTCGCAACGACAACACATGTAAACTCCTTCAATACCGCTCCCATAATAACTCATTCATGTTTTCTCCCTTAATATTGTGTATTACAGAATGGAATAACTTGCCAGATCATTTTGTAACCAACTTAGATATTACAGCGTTTCAAGAAATGTGCGTGCTTTTGTTCAATGAGTAGGGAATGTCTGTTTGTGTATATATATATCTTGTTTTCTTTGTGGTTAAACGAGATGTGATTGTGTTAGTGTTCTTACGTTCTTTTTATATTGTATTCCCATTTATTACCACCCCCTCATGTAATGCGTCCTCAAAAGATGCCCTTGAGGTAAATAAATGAAATGAAATGAAAATAAAGCAATATATTCTTCAACCCACAGCAGTCTAAAGATAGCGACGGAATAAAAACAACAGGTGTCTTTGAATGATTTTGAAAGAACAATAGTAAAAATTACGAACGACTAAGCGTGACTGTCGACTGTTTATTTTGAAAGTAGCATGCGTCAAAGTAGCAGTCACATTCGCCAAAAATACATCAAATAAGCGTGATCATATGTTCAGCTTCTTAACAAGCATGACTCCACGGTCCTGAAAAGCGGGACGAAGGTGCGTGATCCTACGATTCTTAAAATAAAGAATAACCGAGGCCTTTTTTGGCTAACAATCAAAGAGTCCAGTGTGCCTTGATGGCTCTTCACGACCGTGAGCTTACGTAGCTGATTTTAACCCCATATGGCTCGATGCATTTGCGTATTTTTTGTTAGAGTGTAACTGCACCGACGGGCATTACTTCTAAATAAACAGTTTACAGTCAGTGCTCTTTATCCACTCATCTCGTATACGTAGTTTTGTAGCCCGTTGTTGTAATCATGTTTAACCAACTACTTCAACTTTCCACTGCGGTACGAGTCTTTAGAATGCCTGGCTTCAACTGCGCACTACATTGCCTTTAAGCCGTTTGGCTGCACGTACACGCTCTAACTCATAAGGAAGACGAAGCGTTATTGAATGTGGGAGGTTCGCGTGAAGGTGGGTAAGCAGAAATACCACTCCCTGCCGTTTTTCTGTAAGAGAACTACGGTGCGCAAAATAAACGCTTCAAATCATAAGGCACCATAAAGCAGCAATAGGCACCGCTACCCCGGAGGAAAAGGGTGGCGCTCGGGAGGGTTTGGAGCCTCCCGGGAAGCTGTGGGGACTAGCCTGGGGTATTCCTAGAAGCGCGGTTTTAAGAATACATGGTCCATCTGAGTGGACCATTACATAAGCTAAGCTGGTAACATTCGCAGAAGCACGAACCAAGTACTGCTTTCCTTCACAGCTACCTATTCTATCCCTCAAATAAACAGTTTTGCTTCTTATTGAGCAAAAAAAAGATATTGTCTGATGGCAATCTACTTAGTTGGACTCTCCAGAAATAAAACACAAGGCCTCAAAACTGTAAAAATAGAAAAAAACATAGCCTCTAAAGGAAGCTAGAGACACTTTTTTTAGAAAAAATGAAATAGAGGTTGATTCTGGCATGGTTTCATTTCGTGAATCTGAATATCACATTCGTCTTCCCCTGAAGATGTAACTAAACACAAAAAAAAAATCAGCAGAACCCATCCTTTGGGAATGATTATCTACGTTAATGCGAATAGCATCAAACGGTGCGGAGTTATGCGCGTTCGTCAGGTGGCCGGCACACTCTAGATACGCCAGCCCACTCTTGAGGCGATTCTAAATTTGTTGACACTTTCACAGCCCTGCGCACGATCTCCGCAGCCCAGCACGTGCGTTTGTGTCACTTAGGAAGGCGAGCAAAGCACGCGCCATACGCACAAACACTCAAAATGGTACCGACCAGACTTTCTGGCGTCTCAGCTAGTCTCAACCAACGGTACTCTAAACGGTTGTTTATATCTTTACCATAGGACGCGCTTTACAGGCGCTGTCACAGCTGCCGGTGCGCGCGCGTTCCATACACGAGGGCTCATTCCGCTCTCGTGAGGCTGAGCACTGGCCGCTACAGCTCACCCTCCCCGCGGCGCGGAGAGGGTGATGCTAACGACCGTGCTCGGCCTCACTGGCGGAATGGCCCTCGTGCAATAGCAGCTCTGACTATGCTGTTTGCTTATAAGGTCTAAGCAAAGATA